>JARHVA010001837.1:3032500-3051822 GCA_037957365.1 Torreya grandis | reverse complement strand
GAGATCAATTCTAGATGGCTATAGATGATTGGGAATTAGTGAAGACAAGCCTATGAGGGTTATGGGAGAAAAAAATAGGGACCTATGCGTTGGGTACCATTAGCCTTTCTTAAGTTACAATTTTTTCCATTTTATATGACTATAGGTATAATTGATTGATGTTGATCTAGATAATCAACATTGATTGAGGGAAAATTGATAATGATTCGCCTAATTTGGTAGTTGAAGGTTTTATTCATGTTGGTTTATTCTAACCATGGGTAAATTTGGGTTTATGATCATGAAATTATTGGTGATGGGGTTATATGTTTGTAATGTGGTTAAAATGTTATAATTCCCTAGGTTTCAATAGATTTAGGTGGTTAAGGAGGTAAAAAGGTAAATTGTAAAAATAAATTACTAGGTGGCTAATGATAAATAAATTAAATCTTAAGATATGGATATTTAGGATATTAAAATAATAATAAAATCTTATTAAAACAAATAAATAATATTTATTATATGAAATTATAGTGTCTACATTTGCCCCTTTTTATGGAGTAGTATAGAATACATGTTGCAAGAAAAACATTGAGAGAGGTCAATGCCCTAGGTTTATGTGAGGAGGTATCCCCCTCAAATTGGGATCTAATGCAAGATGAGGAATGGATGATGGGTTTTGAAAATTTAATAATGGATAGGATAGGTAGATAACAGTGAGATATAAGAACGTGAATGCATAACATAAAGTATATGTTTTACACTAATAGGATGTAAGATAATACACATAGAGATGCCTTAGGTAAATATCATAATAAATGCCATAAATATAAATAGGTAGGCTTAATTAAATTATAAACAAGATATTAAGTGATAGCGTTTGGCTAATCTAATCATCTATTGTGTTATACGATGTGCACACTTCTATAGAGAGATGTTCTTAAAATACAATACATTCTTAAGACACACTGAGTGGAGATACCCAAAAGAAGATATGTCTTACATAGGTTATGGAACCAAGAGGGGGTCCAGGTCCACAAGCTTGAAATGGAATATGATAAATAATAAGGTAGGTGTATAAAGGTACTAGGATGATACTATAGAGCAAGACTAGATGTGTGTAAACTACAAGCAATGAAAAATAGGAAAATCATTGCTGATCTAGAATGAATTAGTGTTGATCCATTAAATTGATGCCAATATAGAATAGATTGTTACTAATCCAAATTTTGGTATATAATTAAATATAATGTTGAAAAGTATTATTTACTATCACATGAAACAAAATCATGAGTTAGAATTAAAATGATGATTATGACATGACGTAAAATGGAAGATAATGACAGTAGTTTGAAATGATGATGATGATCCCATGATGAGGTAGGCCTCATTATTTTTTATATTTTTAATTGTTTTTGAAGTTTTTGAGTTTATTTTTATTTTTAGGATTATGGGAATGCTTTATGAATAAGATAATATGGTGCGAGAGAATTGGTATTGATTTTCATGAATCAGCGATGATTCACTAGGAATCAATGTTATTTCAACTAAAATAACACTGATCTAAATGTAATGATGTTAATCTATAATAGATTAGTGTTGAATCACAAAATAAATTATAAATAAATATTATAGTACCTAGGGTTAGACTAAGTGGAGTTTATGAAAGGTATGGCTTATAGGGAATTTTAGTAATAAGCATAGATAATACTATAGATGTGAGATCGAGTACCACCTCTATTATAATGGCTATGGGACTAGTTTATTGATGATGATTAGGCCCACTTGGAGGCTATATTATTGGGAGGAATGAGCTAATACTATCACATTCATTGATATGTGAACTTGTTAGTTGCATTACTGAAGTGGTGGGATGTGATGACTAAAATGGTCTGACTACCCATGGGGGAGATGATTATCATGTAAGAGGACATATACATGATACTATGACTTCTAATGTAAGGAATAGTGATAGAACTTATGGATGAGTGGGGATGTGGAGTAGTACTAACATGACTATAGGGTGGGGATGTTACAGATATTACTTTTATTTTTGGTGGTTTTGTGTTCAAGCCTTTATATGAGGCTAATATAGAGGGGAGGGGTGTTCTGACTATGATGCTACTAGTGATATCATTCTATGCACTTTTATAATTAATATGAGGTAGGCTCCCATGGAGCCTTATATCTATAATCATTGATATGATGGATCATAAGGTAGCATTTGTTTTGGCATCAACACTATTGACATAAGTCTATAGGGAGTTGTGGGGTTAAAGGACCCAAAGGAGGTATAGATTAGATGTGATATTTATTAAATAGTAATGGGAATATCATCACATTAGGGTGGTGCATCCCATTTTTACCTTGTTTATGTGGTGGTATAAGACTAATTACAACATTGACTTCCTATGATGGAAGGTATATTTAGTTTGAGATTTCATAAATGGTGTTGTCTAGGACCTAGAGATTATCAAGGGGTCCTTAATGGGTTATGAGATGGAGATATTATTTAGAAAACCTATCTTTATTTTCTTACATGACCTGGATTAGAAGAAAATCCCTTAGATATTCCATGAAAGATGGTTTATAGGATGGAGGATGGAGTACTTCTACTTTGGGTGGGTGAGGAGATAGTTTGGGTTAATGTAACACATACCATGGGACCTACATGCATATAGATCAGATGAGATATAAATTATACTCTCAAATCCATTCACCATAGATGTTTTGATAGGGGCTAAGGAGGAAGAGCTAGTGTGGTTAGATGTGGAGGATGCAAGGTACACTCCAACATTCTTAGTGTGGTGGGCATGATAGTAAGATATGAGGTAGGAGAGGGTTGTGTAACCTTGATAGGAGGGAGTAAATGAGGAGACGAGGGATGTGAAGGATGATGGAGGAGGAGAGGAGGTGATGGGAGATGAGGGCAAGAGGGGAGATGATGGGGTAAAATAGGAGGTAGAGGAGGATGAGATAAATATCACATAGATCATCACATAGTAGGATACATTGAGGGCCTAGTGTATTGCCTTATAGGGATATGTGGCCATAGTGGAGGGGGATCTTAACATGATGTACATTAAGTGAGATACACTTTAGAATAGATTGGACAAATTATGATTAGAGTTTGACTCCTTACAGTTAAGCCATGATAGAGTAGTGGAGGTTCAAGATCACTACTGAGTAGAGAGGGATACCCTACATAGGTGGATAGAGGATCTTCAAGATAGATGGTGGTATGGGTGGATGGGCCTAGCATAGGGTAGGTAGGGAAAGTGAGCATAGATATATACAAGGAGCTAGAATTGAAGATATGGTGCTATTAGTAGATCATTCTATATTTACCTCTAGAGATTCCATGTTATGCTACACACCTAGCAACATAGGGTAGATCCTCTAGGTGGATGCACATAGGGGTAGCTAGTATACTGAGTGTATCTTGTGGGATGGATAAATATGTAGGAGAAGATGGGGGATGGGATGGGAGTAGATATGTTGGTGGATCTCTAGAGATAATGTTTTTGAGTAGGATTCATTTTACTACGTAGCTCTTTATTGTTATATTTATTATACTAACAAAAGAGTCATAAACTTGTATATGGATATTTATGGTGTATACTTTGAGAATTATATATATATATATATATATATATATATATATGATTCATGTTTTTAATTATGAGTTGCTATATTTATATGTTCTATGGAGTTTATTTATGGAATATGGATGTTTATGGATCATGATTATGTTATTAAGGATGAAATTTTGATTATGTTATTATGGATTTCAAAATTTTATGAAATTTTAATATGCTTATAAATCATGATTATGTTTTATGGATGTGAATTAGATTAGATTAGATTAGATTATGGACTATGAAAAATGTTCATGGATTATGATTACTATATTATGGATATGTACTAGATTATTGATTATAGATTTTATGATATATGATTATAGATTATGGATTTAAAAATTTATGTAATGTCAAAATGATTATTAATCATGATTATGTTATTTATGGATGTTAGTTATAGATTATATATTTCATGTTATGAGATTTATAGATGTTTGGATTATTAGATTAGGATGTTCTTTGATATATTTGTAAAATGTCTTTAAGTAATTAATTAGCACAAATTTGATTTACAAAGGGTTTTATTGATCATTAATGGATAATATCATAACCCATGAAAACTGCTTAAAATGAATGCATGTGTGTCCTTAATTGATTGTTAATAAATAGCCTAATAATCTTAGGTCAACTAAGATCATGATCTTATTGGTTTGAGATGGAAATCTCTAAGGATTTCCTTAGATATAATATGTATTTTTAAAAGATATTTTCATCTTGCATACCCAAAACTAAGGTCAACCCTAGAATCCTTTTGTGTCGATCCATGTAAACTAATAAATGTGATAAGTCTACTAATTTAAAGAAAGCTTATCAATGTGAGAAAATTTATTTGGATATTTTATGCATGATAGCCATCCTTTAAGGGAGTGGTATATATATTAAGAGATACTTTTTAAAGAAACTATCCTTCAAGGGATCAGTCTGCACTTTTCGTATATACATTTTTTATAGATTTTATTATTTTTATAGTTGTCCTTTAAGGGATCAGTCTATTATTTTTGCTTGTTTTATAAATGCTTTTCTTTTTTTCATTTTTATCCAAATGTTACTATTTATTTATGGATTGGCCTAAGGTATCATAAAATAATTTCCTAAATCTTTGTTGCACAAGATAATACTATTATTCTCAAAATGAATTAGTGATAGGGAGGGATTTTAGGAAATAATGATTCAGAGCTCCTTCCCATTATAGGTGAAACAAATCTAATTAGAGTATGTTATAAATAGAGACAAGGTATTCATATTCAAGGTTAAAATGGGAAAATATATTTAATAACCATATGTTTCTAAATATCATTATTTGGTATAGGAATAATAAGGATACGGTTTTATTGAATACAACCAAAAGAAAAGAAACTAGGCAAACCAAGATGATTGAGATTTACTTACAGTGGAAAGGATGCAAATTCAATGCACTAAGAGGCTCTCATTCCAATTTTACATCAAGAGAGGCCAAGAAATATGCCCTAGATCTATATTTATGGGTCATAATATATGATTTGAGCCAATTTGGAAAAATGTTTCCTCATTTGTTTTTGTACCATATTAGTGACAGGTTGATTTTATTTTAAGACAAGGTTTCCAATATTAAATTCATGTTCTTTTAGGTTTTCACTATAGGTACATTTTATTTATTCCTGATATACATTGAGATAGTCAAGGGAATCTGATAGATGCTCTTCCAAGAGTTCAAGTTGGGCTAATCATTCCTAATGGAAGTCATAGTTAGAAATGATATATTTATGGGAGATGCAAAGGGAAGGGATTTGAACCTCTAGAGGATGTATAGCTTTAGTACCATGGACTAGGGAGAAATGAGTAATGCTGATAAGGGTTAAAATTAGTAGTTTGATAGGACCATAAGGCAAAAATAACATGAAGATGCTAGTCCTTTGCCACTTCATCAGTGACCTTAGTTAGAATTTTGACAAGAGTTTTATTATATCCCTCAGTTTGTTATTTATCTTGAGGATAGTAAGGTGAGAAAAATCTTATCTTAATGCTAAAATAATCATAGTGATCCTAAAACTTTTTATTTTTAAAATATGTTCCATTATATGTGATTGTCTTCTGAGGAACATCAGAGTGATAAATAATATGTTGATTAATAAACTCTATAATTTTGTCTACTTTGGTTAAGATAAAAGGAATATCCTCCACCCACTTAGTAAAATATTCAGTGGAAATAATTATAAATCCATGATGTATGGAAGATTTAGGATTAATCTAATGTATAAGATCAAGCCCCCATTAAGAGAATGGCCAAAATTCCTATGATACCTATAATGCTTGACTAGGGACATATGATAGGTGGGTGTGATACTAACATTTTATACTTTTTTTTAATTTACTTAAAAAAATTCTAATTTAGAGTGTGAAAATAATAGCCCAATCATAATATTCTCTTAGTGATTGTGTGGCCACTAAAATGTCCACCACATGACCCATGATGAGCTTCTTTGATTACGAGGATAACTGTATGATTCTAGAGATAATGAATAAGGATACCATTGAAACCATGCTTATAGATAACACCCCTTATTATGATAACATGTGTGATATGATGCTTGAAGGCTAGTTTTCCATTTCTAGATAGACCCAAAGGAATAATCCCCCTTGATAAGTAATCAAATATCTATATATACCATAGATCCAATGGATTTTCCTCTATACTATAGATATAATAAAGATAAGTTTTGGTAAAATAAGGTTTATAACCTTTTATATGAGGATAAGTAACATATATCCCTAATATGAGGATGAGATAAATGAGGCCAAAGAATCCATAGTATCTGTAAACTTGTTAGCTAACTAAGGAGTGGCTCGGATATCATAATGCTCAAAAGTAGCTAGTAACCGATCATCCAAGATATTATATTTTTTAATGGTATCATTATAACTTTATTTTATGTCCTTAGTTTGATTGACCAAAAGCTATTAATTTCCATATATATTAAGTTTTTTAAACCTAAGGCTAAATCAGTTTGGAGACCTATGATCAAAGCCTCATAGTCTGCCATATTATTAGTGTAGTCAAAATTAGGATTAAAAGATAGAGGTATAAGTGTCCCCTTAGGAGGGATTAGGATAATTATATCCCCCTACCACACTCAAATTTGGATCCATAAAATAGTATATTAATTTTATATTTTATATCTACTTGAGATGTGGAAGATATGGATTCATCTATGAATTCATAATTAACTGGTTGATTATCAGAAATAGGTGCTTCAATAAGTTGATCATCAATTATATGACCTTTAACTAATTTTTGATGGATAAACTCAAGATTAAAATATACCAAAATCATGATCCATTTGGACATTAGTTGATTTTGATAAGGCTTTAAATGCATAAAATTGAGGGTATTGGTATTTATGACCACATAGGTTTTATGATTAAGTAGATAATGACAAAGCTTAGAAGATAAAAAGACCACAACCAGGCACAACTTCTTTGTATGTGAATAATGCATCTCATATTCAATAAGTTTGAAAATGATATAGTAAATAACCTTCTCTTTATTTTTCTCATCATGATGGGCAAGCATGACTCGTAAGGCATGATTTATAGCATAAATATATAAGAAGGGTTACCCTTCCTATGGTGAATGAGAACTAATGGTGAAATAAGGTATCTCTTAAGAACATCAAAGGCCACCTGACAACTCAAGTTCCAATTAAAATTGATATCTTTCCTTAGGATATAATGGAGTGGTTGACATCGATTAGATAATTAAGAGATAAAATGATGAATAGATTGCAATTGACCTTGTAAACTATAGAGCTACTTAAGATTAGATGGGGGTGGCATTTATAAAAAGTATTTGATCTTAGTGGAATCAACTTTTATACCTTGAATATAGATAAGAAAGCCTAAAATATTACGTGTTAAAACTCCAAAAATGCATATCTTATAATTTAAATGGACACAAAATTGGATCAAATGAGCAAAGATTAATTTTAGGACTAAAAGATGGTCTTTACATAGTTTTGACTTACCAAGGAGATCATCCAAATAATCCTTAATAATTTTATGGATTATATCATGAAAGATATAAGTCATGATCTTTGATATGTGGATCCTACATTATTTATGCCAAAATACATAACTTGATAGTATAAGGTCTCCTAAGGAGTAATAAATGAATATTTATTTTGGTATTCTAGTATGATAAGGATGTCATTATATACAAAGAAACCATCCATAATTGATAACATTTCATGCCTAGTTATTAAATCCACTAATTGGTCAATATTAGGGAGAGGGAAATCATCCTAAAGACAAGCAAGATTAAGGTCATGAAAGCCAATTCAAAGGTGCAATTCCCCTATGGGTTTTATGATGGGGAAGATAATAGATATTCATTGAAGGTAATCAATAGGATGGATAAATTTGATAAATTGGAGCCATTGTAACTCTTCCTTGACTAAGACCATAATGTGAGGGTGCATTTTATCAATCTTCTATTTTATAAGTTTGGTATTAGGTAATTTGACAATGTCTTGGATGATAATAGAAGGGTCAATACTAGGCATGTCATCATAGGACCAATAAAATGCCTCATTATGATCTATTAAAAATGTAGTGAAATCTTAGTGCTCTTGAAGATATAAAGTTTTATGACCTTTAAAATTCATAGAGTCTCATTAGATCCTATGTTAATGTCAATAGTAGCCTCGTTTAACAGACTAGAGGTTTTAGATAGAAGGAATTTATGTAGATGGGATTTATCCATGCCTAAAGTAATTAAGATTGACTCATCATTCTTTTACTAATGAACATGGATGGTGGAAAAATCTTACCCTCTCATGTTTGGGTAGGATAGAGGGATGTTTTTGACTTCTCAGTCATGGTGATAGATGAGAGGTTCTATGATAATGGCATTGACTAAATAAAAGGTTTGGGGGATGTTAGGTGTGGAGCTTGATTGTCTTTTAGGATCAGAGGTTACAATTTTGATGCTATTTTAGTTGATTTTTAGATCCTATCCTTCGTATCCCTAATGGCATGAGAGGTTGCAAGGGGGGAAAATTTTACTAAAAATGCCTTGTAAAAGTGTAATTTCATAGTCAGTGTAGGCCAATGATTAAAGGTTTCTAGATCTGACAGTAGAGGTTATGTATAGGTGTTTTTCCTTAAATTATATTGATGCATGGTTCAAATGAAAAGAAAAATAGATTATACACACATAGGAGGCAAAGAAGGTGGAGAGGTGTAACAAGTTTTGTTCAAAGATTTGTTTCCCCCTTATATTATTGGAAATAATATATTGGACATGTTTGGTGGATTTAGCCCATCTTGGATGAACCACATTAAATCTAGTGTCTCCTATTTTTTGCATATTTATGATTATTTTCTGTATGTTTGATTGATTCATTTCATAGTTTCTTTTGTATGTGATTTAGGGATAAATTTATGTTTTATTTTATTCTAGCAAGTGGTATTAGAGTAAAGGTTTTGTTTGTATAATTTTAAAGAACATGATGAAAAGGGTTTGACCTCAAGTGGGAGCTATGATAGAACTTTAGATTGTGGAAGACGTAGATGGAGGATTACCTTTACCAAAATGACCTATATTTGCCATTGAGAGGGTAGGCTAAGAAATAATTGATAATGTCAGATGAAGCTTGGGAACTATTAGTTTGAAAAGCCCTTGGAACCATATAATTGTGCATTACATCTTTTGTAGCATTCAAAATATCACAAGAAAATACAACATAAGGTATTATGAGTGCATTAGGAAATTTATATGAAAGGCCCTCTACCTCAAATAAAATATTTTTGATGAAAAAATTATTTAATATGAAAATGTCTGAAAATGGTTTAGTACTAGATCATTTAAATGAGTTTAACATGGTTACTAGTTAGTTACATTCATAAATATTGACATTGATGATGAAGTTAGGGCTTTTCTCATTATTTTTTTCCTTGATTAAAAACTATAATAGATTGATAATGGTAGTAATCAACTTTGAGTCTAATAATACTAAACTAAAGTTTGAAGATATGATGGGTGTTATCTTAAGTGAGAAAATGTGAAATAAAAACACATGTGAAACATCCATATCTATAAATACATGAACAATGGAGAATAGAGGAAGAGGAAACCATGGAAAATCAAAAGGGGGTGCAAGATCTAAATTAAGAGGCAAGATGAAATGTTGGATTTGTTGTAAGCCAAGTCACACAAAGAAAGAGTGATAGTTTAAAAATGATAAATTTGGTAAGGACAAAAAAGAAGGTAATAAAGAAGCAAATGTAATAGGTAATGTAATACAACCTTCTCCTATACTTTATTTAGATAATATTGTTGAATCTTGGGTTTTAGATTCAGGTGCTTATTTTCATGCTACCCCTCATATACATTATTTTATTGATTACATTCAAGGTAATTATGGGAATGTTTAACTTGGTGATGATGAACCCTATATTATTTTTTGAAAAGGAAGTGTTTATGTTAAATTACAAAATGGAAACACTTGGGTGTTGAAGGATGTCATGAATGTTCCAATACTAAGGATAAATTTGATCTTTGTAGGGCAACTGGGTAGTGAGGGTTGTATGGTCACATTTACAAGTGAATCATGGAATTTTATAAAGGGTTCTATGGTGGTTGTAAAAGGTAAGAAAGTAGGAACCTTATATTTGTCTATAGATAATGTTAATTCATCTTGTGTCATAGCTTCTATAGGTAAAGATGCAACTTTGTGGCATTACAGACTTAGCCACATGAGTGAACAGGGAATGAAGAACCTACATGGAAAAGATAAACTACCAAGTTTGACATAATTATATCTATAATTTTGTTAGCACTATGTCTATGGGAAATAAAAATGTGTGAGGTTTCTCAAGGTTGGACCAGCTATAAAGGAGCAAACGTTAGATCTTGTGCATATAGATGTATGGGGACTAGCTCAGGTATCTTCACTTGGTGGTTCAAATTATTACATTACCTTTATTGATGATGTAACTAGGAAAGTTTGGGTATACTTTATAAAAATGAAATCTAATGTTTTTTATACATTAAGGAAATGGAAAGCCTTAGTTGAAAATGAAATAGGTTTTAAACTAAAATGTCTTAGATTAGATAATGAAGGTGAGTATTGTATTAACTCTTTTAATAATTACTATTTAGTAAGTGGAATTTATAGATAGAAAATACTTCTAGGAATAGTAAAATAAAATGGTGTGTTAGAAAGAATGAATATGACTATTTTGGAGTGTGTTAGATGCATGAGATTACATACAGGTTTGCCTTTATAGTTTTGGGTAGATGTTGTAACTACTATAGTTTATCTGATAAATAGAGGACCTTTGAGTGCTTTGGATGGTGAAATACTAGAGGAGGCATGGACCAGAAAGAAGGTAGATTATTATTTTTTAAAAGTTTCTAATTGTGAGGCATTTAATTATATTGACAAAGATCATAGGATTAAGTTAGAAGATAAGTCTCAAAAATGCACATTTATTATTTATGGAACTGATGAATATTGATTCTAGTTGTGGAATCTAGAAGATAAGAAACTAATCGGGAGTAGAGATGTTGTGTTCCATTAAATAGTCATGTAAAAGGACTAGTTGTAGGAAAATAAGCAAGAAGAATCTAAGAGGGAATATACAGTATTAGAAGATATTACAAAAAAACATGTCCGAGATGTTCTTGATCAAAATGTATAATAGGAATAGGTACCTCAAATTCATATTAGAATATTTATAAGAGTAAGTAGACTACCTGATCATTTTTCTCCTTATTTATATTATTTATTACTTATTGATGGTGGTGCGATAAAAATATATAAATAATCAATGCATATTTATGTGAAGGAAAAGTGGGAGCAAGCTATGGACGAGGAGTATGATGTTTTAATGGAAAACCAAACATGGGATTTGGTGGAGCTTCCCAAAGGAAAGAAGGCATTGTTGAATAAGTGGGTATACAAGATAAAGGAAGAGAATGAAGGTAAAAAGAAATTCAAGTCTAAAATAGTTGTTAAAGGTTTTTCACAAAATAAATGTATAGACTTTGATGAAATATTTTCTCTAGTAGTTAAAATGACTTTTATAAGAACTATTTTAAGTTTGGTAACAATAGAATAATTGCATCTTGAATAGTTAAATGTGAAGACTAGATTATTTCATGGTGACTTGGAGGAGGAAATATATATGGAGAAACCATAGGGATATGAAGTCAAAGGTAAGTATAAAATAGTGTGCAAGTTGAAGAAGAGTTTGTATGGTTGAAAACAAGCTCCAAGATAGTGGTTTTTGAAATTTGACAGTTTTATGATAGAATAAGGTTATTGTATATGTCACTCCGACCATTGTGTATATTTTAATTTTTTGGAAAATGGTAGAAACATTATTTTGATTTTATATGTAGATGATATGATTTTAGATAGTTCTAATATGCACAATATTAATGTACTCAAGAAACCATTAAGTGATAGTTTTTCTATGAAGGATGTAGGTGAAGATAAATAGATCCTTCGTATGAGGATAAGTAGATATAGAAAGAATAGGAAGCTAGAATTATCACAATGAGAGTACATCAGAAAAGTGTTGGAAAGATTTAATATGCAAGATGAACAATTAGATTGGACACCATTGGCTATACACTTTAAATTAACAAAGGAACAATGTCCTAAAACACAAGAAGAAAAGAACCTAATTTCTAAAATTCCATACTCATAAAAAGTTGGTAGTTTAATGTATGTAATGGTGTGTACAAGGTCAAACATTGCACATTCAGTGGGAGTGGTGAGTAGGTTCATGAATGATATAGGAAAGGAACATTGGAAAGCAGTAAAATGGATCCCTTGTTACTTAAGAGGGACCATAGATATAGTGTTAAGCTATGGTGGATTAGATGTGACATTATAGGGATATGTTGAATTAGATATGGTAGGTGACTTAGATGGTAGAAGAAACACTATAGGGTATATGTTTATAGTAAGTGGTACAATATTTAGTTGGGTTTCATAGTTATAAAAGGTTTTGGTACTTTCAACCATAGAGGCTGAGTATGTTTCTACTATAGAAGAAAGTAAGGAAATAATTTGTTTACAAAGGTTGATGGAAGAATTAGGATATAGTAGAAAAATATATACTCTTAGTCAGAGTCTATCCATCTAGCCAAAAACTCATATTTTCACTCTAGAATAAAACATATGTAGTTGCAGTATAATTTCATTCATTCAGTGATAGAGGAAGAGCAACTAAAATTGGAGAAGATACATACCAGTAAAAATCTTATGTATATGATGACCAAGGTAGTTAAAAGAGAGACATTGAATATTTTTTTATCTTTAATTGGTCTTCATGGATGATAATTAAATTAATGAACTTGTCTAGGTAGAGATAGTATAACAGATGTAGTAGTAGTGGAGTTATTACAATTAGTCTCCAAGTGAGAGATTGCTAGGTGTGGAGCATGATTGTCTTCCAAGTTTAGAGGTTATAATTATGATATTATTTTAGTTGGGTATTGGATCCTATTCTATAGTCAATCTAGGCCATTGATTAAAGGTTTATAGATCTGACGATAGAGGTTATGTTTAGGTTTTTTTTCCTAAAATGTATTGATACATGGTTGAGATGAAAAAAATAAATTGTACATAGAGAGGAGACAGAGAAGGTAGAGAGGTGTAACAAATTATATTACAAGATTTTTTTCTCCCTTGTATTTTTAGAAATAATATTCTAGATAATTTTGGTGGATGTAGCCCATCTTGGGTGAACCACATTAAATTTGGTGTCTCCTATTTTGTGCATGTTTATGACTATTTTTTATATGTTTGATTGATTCATTTCATAGTTTCTCTTGTATGTGATTTGGTGATAAATATATGTTTTATTTTATCCTAACGTGGGAATGGATACAATGTCATCTATCAAGGAAGGGGTGGTAGATGGTAAGGATGGCATGTCTTCTTTAAGAATAGTCAAAAGAGTAACTATCTGGGTAGTTTTGTGGTTCTTATTAAAATTGATGCCATGATTTTCATGGGGTTTCCTAAAATATCCTAACGTAACCTCATGTGGGAATTTTTCATATAATTTTGTGCCTAAACCCTTATAATCACATCATTTTAAGTATGTTTTTTACAAAGTGCAGTCTATCTAGGAATGGAAAGTTTGAGATAAATGGTTTAGTATGGGTGTGGTTACTAAGACCTAAAAAAGGTCGATCAATTCCCCCATAGATGAAATGGGTGTGGAGAAAAAGAGGACCAAAGGGAATGGCCTTTCCAAGATTATGATAATATTCATGCTATTTATTTACATGACCATATTCTTGGGGAGTGGGGAGAGTATTGAGTGTTAATAATTGATACTCTCTAATCAATAGCTACTAAAATGTGGAATCGATGAACTCCTTGCCAATCCTTGATGTAGGCATTGTCATACTAAATGATGCCTCATTATAAAATGATGGGATAGTTTTTTTTAATAGAATTAAAATGTAATTTGGTTGAAAGGTAATGTTATAAGTTTTAAATAGATAGGGATCAGTTGAGATATTATGGATTTTACCTTTGTGTTCAAATTTAATGCATTAATGCAAGGTGGATGAGATGTAATGCATAACATGTATCTAGGGATGTCCTAATAATATTTTTTATTTAAATTCCCCTTCTATTACATAAAATACTTCTGGTATAACATGTATACATATTTGGATGTGAAGGATGACCATTCTTAACGTAGGGGCCACAATGACATTAAATGCTCATAAAACAATTGGGGATTGGGATACAAAAATTTTAGGTAATTATAGTTTGTTAAATATATGAGAGGATATGGTATTTATAATTTCACTATTATCAATCATTACTCATTTGATTTGAGTATGATCAATTTATGTAGTGATAAATAGTGGGGGATCTTAGTCATCGGGATACAATGATGATATCTCTGAATCACGGAATGTTATATATAATGGATTTTGAAGTGGTGCAATGAAATCTAATAGAGGTTGGGGTTAATTAGCTTGTATCTTAGTGGATTCTAAGGCTTGTATCATATCCTTGCAATATTGTGGAGAATTTTGGACAAGTTCATATAAATACATCTTGACTAGGAGCTGATGAAGCTACTTTAGAATAGATATGTGTATTAATTCTAAAGGATTATTTTTTTTGCTTTCCCTAAAATAATTTTTTTATGTTTCAAAGTGATTTTTATTATATTATTTTTGGTGGGAGTTGGTGCTTTCACAATATTCACTTTGGCTTTATCATGATTGTGGGTCTTATGACCTTGGGTTTGGGATCATATAGCTATGTGAATTGAATCTATCTGAAATAAAGGGGGATTTTTTGTGTTCTAAAACTCATCCACATATAGAGGGTTTAGGATGCATTGATATTGAGCTCTATCAAAGGTTTTATCTTATTTTACATCCTATTATAATATCATTGGTAGTATACTGCTTCTTAATGTGGATGTGACCATAGTAGTTTGACTATGGGGATGGTCATAATGTAACTATTACATTAAAATATCATCTTCTTTTAATAATTTTCAAACCACAAATTTTATCACATTACAACTTTCCATATCATGACCTGTTATTCAATAATGCGCACACTTCATGTTCTCTTGATACCACACTAATCCATAAACATGAGGTTTAATGGGTTTTATGGGAGGGAGAGTAGTAAGAGAGGTTTGGAGAATTTTATTGAGGAGCTTAGAATAATACCTTTTAAATAGATCATAAATAGTTTTTTTAGTCCTCTAAAGAATTGGTAGGGAAGATGTATTTGACTTCAAACCTTGATATTTCAAACTAGTTGTTTGAATATTCCCTAGATTAGGTACTTTGTGCTTAGGATAAGCCCTTACACCTAAACTTTGTGTATATTAGGGTTTTAAAAGATTGTGTATTACCATTATCATGGTGATAAAATCCCTTTGTGATGGTACATACTCTCTAGTATAATATTCTATGGTGGTGGCATTTAGTCTTGCTGAAGGATGGGGTTCTACTATAGATGTTTTTGTTTAAATTGGTGGCAATGGCACCTTCCCTTTTTGAATCTTTTCAGAAGTAGTAGGGATAACCTCATGGGAGGATGTTGCAAGGACTTTCCTCATGGGTCCTTGACGTTTTTATTTTTGATACCTATAACCTATCCCTTAATTTCTCTAATATTTAGCTCTTCTTGAGTAATGAGGGGAATTGGTCTTAAGCTGGTTTGAAGTAATGTGATAATTTCCTTAGGGGTTAGTAAGTTAGAGGGGATGAGTATGCTAGATATAGGTATTAAGATGACATGAGGACTAGTATGTGTATCTAGTAGAATGTCTAAACAAGATTTTTACTCAATATTCTTTTCTTCTATTGTTTCTAGTTAATCATCCTCAATGTTTTTAGATATTATTTCCTCAAGTGGGTCCCAAATAATCAGATCCTAAAGGCTTGAGTAAGTTTTTGGGATAAATTAACTTAATTCATATACTTTGAAGGCATATTTTGTAAGGATATTAGGGACATACGTACCACCAACTTATTTAGGTAGAAGTTGATCATGGATCATACTAATCACATGGGTTTTAAACTCTAAGGTGAGTCCTAGATTAACCTACACAAAATTAGATGTGGAATCATAGTTAGGGAATGACTACCTAAATATATCTATAGATTGATTAGGGGGTGAGTTAGGGTTATCTAGTTGTAACTCCCCTTGATCAGTAGGTTTCTATACTAGACCATTGAAATAGTGACACTTATTGATGTCATGACCTATTACATGGTGGAAGCTGAAAAAGTCATTTTCTTTAAACCAACTATGTGTAGGGTGAGAGTCATCAAGAATTCTCACCAAAGGAATTTAAATGAGACACACCTTTAAGATATTGTCTAATTTATATGTGTAGGTGTATACTGTCATGAAATAAAATGTGTTAATGGTTTTTGAGATTATACTTGAGAGGTAGATGGTTTAGATTGACTTTTTATTTATAGTGGTATGGATTTCAAGACTATGGAATTAAAAACTCCTTTGGTCTTATTATTATTAGTACTTTTTGAGAGATCATGTTTGAAGGTTTTACTATGCAATTTTACTTTCCCTTCTTCCAAGGCTCTAATTTCTAATTTATGGGCCATCGAAAAGGCCTCATCACATTTTTTGAAGGACTACACCTATAATGTCCATTAGATATGTTCAACACAATCTCACAAATAAATCAATTAGTTTTTGTTGTAAAATGGAAAAGGTGAATTGATTTATGAGACTCCTCCATATATCCACAAAATCAATGGCACATTCATCATTAAACTATCTAATGGCATAGAGGTTGGTGATAGTCACATATCTTGAGATGTTTATAGAAAAGTGATCTAAGAATATTTGAGCTAGCTACCCAAAATATAATAGGGAATGTTGAGGAATTGAGTTGTACCAGTCTAAGGTAGGTTCAACAAGTAACATAGGAAAGGTCCTAAGGAGAAGATCATAGTTATGAGCTATAAGATAGAAAAAAAATTAATACTCAAAGGTGTTACTAAGGATCCTCCTTATTTTTAAATTTTGTAAATTTTGAAAGCTCTCACTATGAATTATATGGTCTAATATGGATAATTGGGTTAATAGGTTCATTACAAATTTTCTTGTAAGTGATAATATTTTTCTGCTCAAAAGTAGAGGCTTCTAATTTGTCCATCCTATTCATAAGGATACTCATAAGGTCTGGTTGGATATTGTATTGAGGAATACCTCCAAAGACATTTTTTTTAGATGTTGGTAGGTAGGAAGTGGAGTGGAAAAGGGTTGGGATAAAGGGTAACCAATTGAAGTGTTCATAATTGGTTGGGATGTCATGACATACTATGGGGCTTGTAAGGGTATATAAGTATATCCAAGATCTTATGCAGGAGATATGTACTGGGTCATCAATGGGATATATTATTTAAGAGGTTGACTTATATGGGCTTGATACAAAGCCTATGTTTAGGATTTGAATGTACACTATTTTGGATAGGTGAGAGAGTGGTTGGGATTAATTTAACTAAATTATGGGGTGTCATGGTAAGAGGTGGAGTAGATGTAGGTTGAGGTGTGATGTTGTTTTGAGGTTGGGTACTAGTTGGGGATGGACCAATAGACATTACTAAAGGTGGATTACTTAAAGGTTGTGTAGTGTTAGTGTCAAAACTTATTAAGGGAGTATTATTGTGGGAGGATACCATAGCTATAGTGAACCCTTCACCTTTCTCTAGATGCATGTCAAAAAAATTTCCCAAAATTTATATATGGGATAAAAGTGGAATTTGTATGGCTTGGGTGCTAAGTTAATGGCTAAGCATGATTGGGTTGCTATCCAATATGGTAGAAAATTTAGGATTTCCCTAAGTATACTACTAGGTAATACCCTCTCCCATGGATTCAGGGGAGGTATGAGGACTAAGACAATTCTCCATGGATGAGGATGATGTTGGGGGTTCATTTTACTTTAGCAAATGTTATCACATAAAAATCATGTACTGAAGAAGGAAAAATCAAGAAAAAATAAAACAAAACACACATGATAATTATCTCATTTTTAGATAAAAATAAAGGCACACATATTACAAGATGTACCTAAAAGGATTTTACTTTTTAACTTTAAAGTGTGATAATAAAAAACAAAGTTACCAAAGGTTCTAAGAAATAATAATCTAGAGATAGTTTCAAGTTTTTTTAGGCTCACGCTATCTTTGTACTAGAATTGATACATGGCCTAGTATTGGGGACTACCCACTCACTTCACATACCACAATATCATGGTGTCAGGTGCATAGCTAGTATATATCAAATAACCAAGGTTTATACGTAGTCATGGTACTAATTTAGTTCTCCCCTTGGTGATAAAATCCAAGTAGGATAGTCAAGAAGAAGGTTACCACTAGGTGATGAAATCCTAGTTAGTTTCCTTATATCAATGTTTGATGATTTAATTATGCAAGTGGTTTGGTATGTGTGTGAAATATGTGATTTATATAATAATTTAACCACCTAGATTATTCTATATGAATTACCTAAGCAAGAAAAAATGGATGCATTTATTTTTAACCTTTAGAAAGGAAAATAAATTTTAGATTTTCTTTGAATGAAAACAATAATCAAGAGAAAGGGAGAAGAATGAATAAATTCACAATGAATTCTAATAATAAAAATGAGACCTTAGGGGTCCTATCGGGCATGACCAAATGTTATAGTAGATTTTTATTTTTTCTAATTTAATTAACTTACTAAAAACTTAATGAAATAAAAGATTTATGATGAATAACTAGAGATACAAAGATTGTTGCACACTGCTTAAATCCATCAACTGAGGGATCTTATTTTTATCTTTGAAGAATAACCTACACACAAATAAACAACTTGGAAAAAATGGATTAATAGACAGATGGGTGAGCTGCCTAGTTAGGAACTAGTCTCAAGAAGTTTTGAACTTCCTGAAATGGATGTCAGATCACTATTTTCATAATTAAGTTGATAAATAACACTTAAAATTACAAAATATAAAGATGTGATAATAATAATTATTATGATTTAATATTTTTTTAAGCTATCAATGTAAGCAAAGTATTCATCCTAGTACGACTTAACAACATTCACATCCTATTTTATATAAATTAAGTTTTTTAAAAGTGGCTTCAATGAAGGGAAAGTAAATAATGACACAAAGTGATAATTCAAAGGCTATGTA